>BMAO01036514.1:16424-29222 GCA_019973975.1 Trichonephila clavata | reverse complement strand
CACAATATTAAGTGGCAAAACACCTTTTAAAGTAACATTGAAAACATTTTAACCACATTAAGTTATTATTTACATTTTTTAAGAGAAGTTGAAAAAATAGGAATGAATTTATCTTAAAACAAGTGTAAAAGGAATGCTGACGTCTAACTAGCACATGATTACTCAGGTTAAGTTAAATCTTTATCACAAATTTGACAAAAGCTGTTTTATCCAATGGTGCTACCATCTAGAGGAATAATATTGACTGAAATATATCTCTTAAACTATAATTAATTAATTAAATTTAAATTAATGAATTAATATTTGAAAAAAATTGGCATCCACTAAAAGTTTAAAAAATGCATTTGAACTTGAGTGGATAAAAACTATTTATTAACGATTGAAAATTTGAAAAGGATATGTGAGAGTGTGAACTAATAGGAATTGAAAAATGCATATAGTCAGAAACATTGTATACTTTTTTATGCTTTTGATTAGTCACAGCAAAACGAGTACAAAAATAAATGCATAAAATATTTTTTAGATTAATATACACATTTGAATTTCAGATTAATGCACTCAGTTATCGAAGATAGAATTCCATATTACCAAGGAAACAAGGTTGATTAAATAAATTCCTAATTTTAGTGGATGCTGATAAATATAACAATGATAAATGATCAACTATTCAAGTATTGAAAAATAACTCATCTTAATGATTTGTTTCTTAAACAAGTGAACGGAAAAAGCTCATGATCTCTTTTTATCACTGATATACGGTAAAATACGTTTAACGCAAAAACGCTTAAGACGAAATATTTGTTAACACGCAATAATGCAACGGTCCCGACAAACTACTATGCATTTTCATGCATTTATTTTCCTCTTAATACGAAACGAAAATCACTTTGAACGAAAAGATTTCCCTTCTGAGAATAAACAAAATACGGAAAACATCAGTCGCGCAGGCAAGATTTAAGAGGGGTGTGTTATGAAAGACAGGTGTTAGAAAGGAGGCTAATTTGGTTTTCAAATATCTTCGGAATAGCCTGTGACACGCGCCAATTTTTTTTATCTAAGCTACTTTCACCCTCCACCCCTAAAAACGCCCCACAAAAGCATTTAATCTCTCATCAGTTTTGGAATTAGGTGACGAGTATATCGGAATGTGAATAAAAATTAGTGAGTTTGATTCGCGTTTTTTAAAATTTTTAATTTAGACGAATTTTGTACGAGTACAATGGTAAAGAGTTTAGGGGAAAAAACTATTATCTCACTTAAAATGAAGATGGAGCTTCTTAAGGTTGTTGATCAAAAACAGAAGACATATTGCGAACTCTACACTATCAACAATAACTAAAAAATAGAGCAAATTACGGAAATTTTGGACGGAGTAAGTTTGAGTCAGAGTGAAAACGAATGAGATAGGCAAAGCACGACCATTTAGAGACGACTTTACTTGTTTGGTTCAAACCAGCGAAATCTCAGAATGCTCCCATTGAAAATTTTCTATTAAATTTCATAAAGTTGTTGTAAATGTTTTTGTTTCATTGATTTTTATTAAATACATGAAAATGTACATATCTACGTAAATAAAATGTACTCTGATAAACTTAATTTTGTTGAATATATGGTTTTTTTTTGCAATGTTCTTTAACACAAAATTATTTTAACACGAAAAAATATTTCAGTCCCCTCAGTTTCGTGTTAAACGATTTTCACTGTATTAGTTAAGTTGTCCAAACGTGCTTGTAAAGTTTTCCGATTATCGAGAAGTAAGATCCAGAAAATTCCTAATCTACTTGCTATTCTGATCATAATATTATGCTGTCGAAGCATGTTGTTTTTCTTCCCATTTATTGAAAAAAAAAGAGTTTTTTTCCCATCCTTGGGAGGAAAAAGGAGGGCAGTATCTTTACTTTCGATTTACGTCCTCGATTATTTCATTTTGCGTATGTCTTTTGATGGGACAAGCATCTGTTGACGTTTCTTTTCGACATCATTTCAAGCATCATCAGTATCTGTTTTGCATTCTTATCTCTGAGACAAAGGGAGACTCAACTTTTAAGGGATCTGTATATAAAGCTCATATGGTCAGTTCGCAGAATGCTGTCAATTTTGACATGAACATGAAATATACTTTTGTAGAGCTCGATTTGTTAATATGTGTAACGATTTATAATAATGGAATTCTTAAGAAATTGAATAAAAAAAAGTTTTCTTTTTTTTTCTCTCTAAAATAAGCTTTGATGAGGTGATGGTTGTAAACTTCTGATACTGATTTCTGAGTCTTCTTCGGACAGAGCGATGAGATTTTATATCCTATATACTAAAAGAACTTAAATCGTAACTGTAAAATAATCTGAAGTGAAGAGTGATGACCTCGCTCGATGACCTCGCCTTATATATATAAAAATGGATGTTTGTATATATGACCTCGCTTCACTCCAACACTGTTCAACCGATTACTATGAAAATTGGCATGTATATGTATTTTTTGTGGAGAAGGTTTTTATGCTATCCTCTTTGTTGTTGCTCCTCACCAGGTGGCGCTACAGCATATAAACTTTTGCGCTGTTCAATCAATCGCCAAGTTGCCAACGTGGTCGCCAAAAATGATGCCAACTTTGCTCTATCATCAACATTTCGCTATGTTTCCATTGCATCGCCATTATAATGTAAGGAACGGCGTTGTTTGCGAATATTACAATTTTAACATAAAATAAATACAACAGAAAGTAATACTGATGTATTACACAGCCAGATATAAAATATTTACATTATTTTAATCAAAAATCCTTTTTTTTAATCAGCTGTTAGACCTTCAGATTTGAAATGTAACAAATATGTTTTTTTTTGTTCAGCTGAGATATGCAAAAAGCTTTTTTTTGTTTAATTTGCAATTCAGGTAAAATTACCTCATTAAAAACTTCTTTATCTTTTAATCTGTATTGTTTAAGTTTTCGATTCCCCCGTGCGAAAACGGGTATACCAGCTAGTATTATATAAAATTAGACATATGAAGAAGACAGTGTCATACAAGAAATAAAAAATTGTGGGTGGATAGAATCCTCAACCAAATAAATCAGTTTAACATGCCCAATTAGGGAACAGAGTTGAAAACAAATAAAAGATTCACACAGTCAATGCACAAGTATAATCATTATATATGAAGGAATCTTATTTCAGAAAAAGATATCTATGTGTAAGTACGTACAATCGGCAATTATGTTAAAATAATGTCTTATCTTTTAGATGGTAGTGACTTTCAGTGAGAAATGGTGGATTCTACGCTATCGTTTGTTCTTATTCTCAAGATTCTATTGATCTTGCCAATGTTCTCTTACAGATTCTATAATACAGGGTGATTCATAAAGAAGTATACACTTTCTAGATGCTATGAATACAGGATGATTCATAAAGAAGTATATACTTTCTAGATGCTATGAAACAGTACAAACAAAGACAAGCACTACCTCACTGAACCGTGAAGTAGATATATTATTAAGGTTTGTGTTTCGCCTCTGACGGAAGTGAAATAGGCAATAGCATGCGTGTCATGGGACTAGTCAGTCCATGACACTGTTTACACTGGAAAAGGCTTTTTGTGTTCTCGAATTTAGCAAAATGTCACGGGAACTACTATTTTGGATATGTTAACTCTTTGGTTGATTCAACAGTTGCAGGACAACATTGACAATTTCTTTCTTCGATTGGATGGTTCACCACCACACTGGCTGGACAGCGTGTGAGATTACCTCGATGAATATCTTCCTCACCAATGGATTGAACGAGTCGCAGATTAGAACATGCTATTTACCAATGACCACCCAGAAGACAATATTTTGTGATTTCTTCCAGTGGGTTTACGTAAAGGACGAGGTATTCTTCCTTCCCCTTCCTGTTGATGTATAGAAACTGAAAACAGAGTATCACAACCGATATAGATTTACTTGATTCAGATAGTTCAACACGCATTTGGGCTGAAATGGATTACTGGCTGAATGTTTGTCATGTAACTAAGGTTTCACACGTAGAACATCTGTGACTGTCTCTAACAAAACTTTAAGTAATCCCATACAATTCTGTTTCAAGTAGCATATAATACAAGAAATTGTTTTAGATTTTTTAGTGCAATGAAATTGTATACTTCCTTATGAATCACCTTGTACAATAATAATACGTAATAAGGAATGATAGGAGAGATGTTTAAAAGTAGTGTAGACTGCTTCGTAGTACTTGATGCCAACGTGAGGGAATGCCCAAAAACATTAGTTGGATATTTTTAGATTTTAAAGTCTGCATGATTTTTAAAGTTTCAATGATCAATGAATGAAATAAACGGTTGAGATAACATAAAGACTTCCGGACATTCAAATAATCTATAAAAACAAGAGAACAATTTTCATTGTTTCGATTTGAGAAATATTCTAATGCTTGCTTAACAACAGGTATCCAGTAGTAAAAATATAACATGTAGGATGAAGATGAAAGGCATCAAGAGACTGGTCTGTTAAATAATAGGTCCCAGCCTTATTGTGGATTAGAATTCTCCTTGTAAGTAAGAATAAAATCAAACAAATGGGGAACGAAGTCATTCAAAAGCCGTTTGTAAATATTATTACACTTTGTTTTATAAGTAAATTTTTTAAAAGGATTTTTAAGTTTAAATAGTTTTTTATGCCTGTGAGAAGAACTTCCAGTTGCTTTCCATACTGAATTGTTGCATATTTCATAGTCATTGGTTAAAAATTTAACTTTTCTAGAGATAAAATGGCAGATTTTCTGATGTGATACAAACGTTCTACAACAAAAGCTTGATGGTGAATGATGCGATGGTTAATGATGATGATATTCTAAAGATATTTGAAGAGACAATAGTTGCCACTTTAAATCTAAAGATGATTTGAAATAATCTACGTGTACTTAAAAGCTACGAAGTGGAGATGTTTGGAATGCTTCTGAATAAAAATGTAATATAGTGTGGTGTATAATATGGTATTATAGTATGACATCCAAGCTGCGTAAAATAGATTTTCTGGATGAATCCCTGTTTGCGTGGTGTATAAGTGTGAAGAGTGTTAGATCATGTGTCGTCATCGTCATTTCACTTCGGTTTAAAATTACGAGGCCCATCGCCAATATCCCTCTTATAATTTCTGAGTGTGATTTAATAAAACAATCAGTCTGCCTTAGCTATACACCTCACTTCCATGATTAAATTATGATTGGACGAATACGTGTGATACACTTATGTGATTATAAATCCATATTGTACGCCATAAAACTTCTGAGATGCTCATTGTCTTTTCTCAACGTTGCAAAGCAACGGATGAATTATATAAAAACTGAAATCATCTAAAAAGAATTATTATGACGTACATCGACTTATGTATTATCGCAATTAATACATAATCTCACAATTATAATACATAGAGGAACCTTCAAAAATTAATTTTGGAAATAGTCCGCATTTTCAAATATGTCAGTAATGAGGAGAATGCTTGAGCTGGTTTCTTATTCCTCTAAATCCCCCATCTTACCACGGGAGCTGAGAGATCCCAGTAAAGGTCAACATTCTCTATTAAAATTATTCTGATGGAAATGGATTCGGTTTTTTGCCCTGGATAACGTTGGTCATATAGTTTACATCCATAATCATTTGACTCTATTCGTTACAAAGGTTCAAATAAACATGTTTTTTTTAAATGTAATTATAAAGTTAGCCTTTCTTTATTTTAAAATGTTTTCCTTAAGTTTGTCTGAAGATCAGTCATAAGTTTGTTCTTAGTATCCTTCTTTTCTCGCTGAGAGAAAACACAATAAATAGTTTCAGCATTGGTTTTAATTCTGAATTTCAAAAATTTTATAAACACAAAAATATTACGTATAAAGTATATGAATTATATATATGTTCTATATTTATATTTATAAGCAATCTTTGTATATCAATAAATTCTTGAGAGGAATGTATACTTCATGCTATGCCCTTCGAACCTTGAAATGTCTAAATAATTTTATTAGCGTAATATTTGTCATCAGCAATCAAAACAGTTTTATAAAATCTTATCCAGTAATAGAAGTAAATAAAATGAGAAATATATATATATATATAAAACAGCAATGACTGGAAGCATGTATCAGTTTGAAATACAAATGAAAAACTCTAATTGTAATGTATTTTTTAACAAATTTCACACACACTCCTCCCCAAAAAAGAAAAAAAACAGCGAATAATATAAGGTTATTGTTTTTATTTCTAGTCTTATTGTTTTTTTTTAGTGCAGCAGTTGATAATGAACACAATATGAAATATCCTGGATATACAAAACAAAGTTTAGATGATGCAAGCAAATATCAAACAAGAATTAAAATAGAACTGCAAAAGAAAAAAAAAAAGAAAAAGAAAGAATTAAAGTCTCAAACAAAATACGAGTTCTCTTGAGAATTTTAATTCGTTGTGAAAATAACAATTACGAATTTCTATATATAAGTACATATGTATTCTTATGTAGATAGGATAATTTTTTATGGGACTATATATTCAAAATTTTATTTCTGATTGATATTAAATCTATCAAATTTTTAACAGCGTATTTTGTCAACATATTTTGGACAAACTTGGTCAAATATTAATGCCATCTTTTATAACTAGGAAAGTGTAGAATAAAAATTATAATAATCATAAAAAATCAAGATTTGAAAAAAAAAAATTTATTTTATCACATGCATATAAAAAAGTCACGAATATCCTGAAAAAAGAGCTTTCGGTCTTTTCATTTGCACATTTTCATAATTCTTCAATCTTTACCCAGTTCAATAAATTTCCAAAATGACATTTTAATAATTTCCGGAACTCATTCCTGGAAGCCAAATCTGTATTTTCTTATGCTGTGAACGTAATAAAAATGTCTTTTATCCCATTTCCCTCTCCTTTCTGACTTATATAATAATCTTATACGTTTTCATGCATATATTTTCTTCTAAAATTTTGATCACGGTTACTCCTTATCTGATAACTTATCAGTATTTAACTTTTTGCCATTTTTCTTCCATTATTAATCGTAATTTTTCTTGTTAATAACCGTGACTTGCTTTCTACTGTTAATTTTTACCTGTGAAGAAAATTTCGTGATATCTTATTATGCGAATAACTTATCATTATTATTTTTTTCTTTGAATGAGAAGGCTTCTGTTTTATTAACGTTATTTTCTCTGACTGCTTATTAAAAATAAACTCATATGTTATTCATTGGTATGCTGAAGGACTTTCGATACTCCAGGGCTAAAAAAAACTAAAGTTGAATAATTTTGTCTTGAAAAGGTACAAGTCATCTCAATATATCATGCAATTTCTTAATATTCGTAATATGTGTTCACAAGACTTAAAAAAAAAATAGAATCTAAATTCTTAAAGGTTTTAGAAGAATTGATTTAATGTTTATTTATTAAAATTACTTTGAAGTTACAATGAGGCTGTTATTGGGTATAAGGGAAAGTTCTCTCATTTTTGTACACGCGCACTTTTATGCGTTTTCGATTCTTAGCAAGAATTTGGATCAGACTGAAACCGGTTTAAACAGTTAGTATATTATTATTTATTAGTATATTATTTATAATTCATACACATTTTTTTGCATTTTTAGTTAGTTTTTTTAAACTTGTAAAACTGTTAACATGAGTGAAGAAAAAGTGCATTTAAGGCATTGTATATTGTTTAAGTTCCAAAAAGTGATTAACGCGTAGGAGGCAAAAAGAAACTTTTCTAACGTGTTTGGAGGGAAAGCTGGAACAACTCGAATATGGCTTGAGAAATTTTGCTTGGGTGATTTTTCTTTGAAAGATGAATCCTGATCAGGAAGGCCATAAAATGTCAGTGACGAAGTGCTACGTAGTATGATGAGAAAAGATCTCCCGGTAACTTCCACCGAAAGGGGTTTCAAGCTTGGAATTCACCAGACTGCTGATTTGTATTAGATTAAAAAGCTTGGTTTCGTGTCCATACTCTTTGTTTGGGTGTCACACGAATTGAGCGAAAGGAATTTAATGGGCAGAGTTTCGATATATTCTTTAAATTTTGCTCATAACAAAAGGGAACCATTTTTGTTCCACTTTGTGGTTGGAGATGAAAAGTGGATAGTGTACAAACACGTGGTTAGAAAAAAAGCGTATGTTTACGAAGGGGAGACACCACCATCCACATCCAATGCTGGCGTGCCTCAGAAGAAGGTTATGCGTTGTTGTTGAGACAGCAAGGTATAGTGCGCTACGAGCTAAAGAAAGAAAATAAAAGGGCAGTTACACCGTTCACAACTTGATGTTTTGAATAAGAAAATTCAACATAAACCTTCATCTTTGGCCAACAGAAAGGGTAAGATTCTTCATCACGACAACGCTAGACTACACGTGGCAAGAAACTCCGAATAAAAAACTGCAGAGTTTGTTTGGGAAACTTTACCTCATTCAGCATATACTCCTCATATTGAACCCTTCAACTATCCTCTGTTCAGGTCGCTGCAAAACTTTCTTGATGAAAATAAATATATAAATTATGAGGGTATCCAAATGGGACAGTGGAAGAATACTTTGTCTTCAAAACAGAGGATTTATTTTCCATAGGGTTAGATAAGCTGCCAGAACTCAGGCAAAAAGTTGTAGCTTACAAAAGATACTATATTTTAGATTAAATTTTAAATACAAAGGGAAAAAAAGTTTTGGTTTTTCTTCAGAAAAACACAACAAAACTTTCCTTTACGCCCAAGAGTTTAAGTTCACCCCCAAAGGGTTTAGAGAAGTACAAACCTTCCCCCCTTAGAAACAAACTTATTCTCACCTTAGTTTTTAATCAATAGAATATAACAAAACCAAAAGACTAAATGTATTTAGCTCATGGATAACTATGCATATTATATTCGAATCATACATTAATTATTTAATACGTAATTCATGCAATTAATGGGTAGTTAAGCATATTATATTCGAATAATTATATTAAGGAATTATTAATTCTGTACATTATATTCGAATTGTTGATTATTTTTTATAAATTTGAAAAAAAAAGAAAAAGAAAAGAAGAACGAAAATCGATTATTTGACTATATGCTCATATATAAGGAATAACATATTCCATTGACAATGTGTTACGTACTATACATAAACACTACAATTGATGCTAAGCCTAAAATTTTACTTGATGCATTGAAGTGATAGAAATATCACACTATAAACTGGTATAGCTAATATTGTCATTTACAAAAATTTTATTTTCCTCTCACAAAGTAGAAGTAGATCAATTTCTTTTGAACCTTACAAAGAAAATATGTTTAAACTTTTTAAAACTAATTTTTAACATAAAAAGACTAAAAAAAAATGAAAATTCTATTCTTATATTTCAGCCTACAATATAGACAATTATTTTACTCAGAAATATACCATTTATGATTTAGAAATAAAGTTTGGGCTAAAAATTCCCTGGCGTAAAAAACTTTTACTTTCCATTCTATCCCTTAAGTTAAAGTTATCTAAATTTTACAGAAAGTTGGCAATTCAATGAGGAGATGGAGGTTCTTTATATGATTGTATCAAAGAGAGAGAAAATTCTATTCTTATTTATTGGAACTATTCCTGGCGCGTAAAGTACTTTATAGTTCCCAATCCACTTAGCTTTATATATTCTTCGAATTCAAATACCTTTTTAATACTTCATTCTAGAGGTTTTTAGAACCTCTTTTTCTTTGAAAATTCCCGTGTTTGTGCATTTTAGAACGAATTGAGTCCATCCGCGCATTCGAGAGAAATAGGAACACTTACTTTGTCCATCACCCCCAAGGGGGCGCGTTATCCTGGGATTCGCCAGCTGCTGCCATTCCGAAAATGAAGACCGAGGAAATACCCAAGCAGTGAAAAGTGTATCTCGTTCTATTCAAGGCTTTCCCGTCAGCTGTTTTGTCTCCGTTTCTAATGGTGCGTTTCTCTCCATACAAAAGGGACCATTATGCAGAATATCCGTTTTGGGCATTCTTGACTCGGGTCTGTTTGAATGCATTCTGGAGTAAGTCATGTTCCATTTGTCCAACTTCGCTTTTCTGGAATTCGAATTATGCGTCATTGCATGATTATTCTAAACAGATTTGGAAGGATATCACAGGTGATAGATGATTACTGTTCTCTTGCTAGGTGCGAATTATTTTCTGCTTCTGTAATCTTTATAGAGATGCCAATAAGGAAAATTTTAAAGTAAATTAAATGTTTAGAGTGCTTTATGACAAGTGATATTCTCGAGCAAAGAGTAGACATCTGAACAATACAGAAGAAATGATAAATAAAATATTGTTGCTCGAGTAGTTTGGTTGCAGATTTCGAATAGACTCAATTTAATTTTCCAAGCGTGGCCGGCCGGGTGGCGTGGTTGGTTTGTCGCTGGCCTTCTACATCCAAGGTGGTGGATTTTCTTGATGCAGAAAATCAACAGCGGCCATGTCGTATGATTATACGGCATGTGAAAGAGCCTTAGAGTGTCTGTTTGGCTTGGATGCTCTCGGCAAAATTAAATCCTAGTACAAAAGTTCGCATCGTCAAGAGCTCAGGTGCCTCCCTCTGTGGAGGAAACTGGGTGACAAAATTGCTTGCTGTAATTGGTATCGCCTATATGGTGCAGCGCTAAAAAGTGGTACCAGCTCCTGGGGAATGTACTAGGTCTGCAAAGGTTTAAAATACTAAAGCGCATCCCTATTGAAATTTTTTTGTTTCAAGCGTAATAAAAACTATTTTATTCCCATGATGTTTAAAATGGTCTACACCTATTTCTAATTTTGCACGATACGTATGTCCAAGAAGTATACGTGTAAAAACTATATTCTATTTATAGAATAATAGAGATTTTTTATTAGGTTTTTAAACACTTTGTTTATAAAGATTTTTTGCATATGTATCAGACATTGTAAATTATCATTTGAAAAGAAGAAAAACATGTCATTTCATAAACACAAATATTAAAGAAAATAATATGTAGTTACTCACAAAATTTTTTTGCACATTGTAACTTTCTGATAATCATCGCACGCGTTTGCGTAGGACTAAAATATTAACTGTTGCACAAGAAATGCATTGGTTATCGTGTTTGGGCTCTATTGGGTGGCAATGGTTATCTGGTCGCTCGCGTGTCACTATACATTAAATCAGTCAAGGCTTAAACGTCTTCCCGTTAATGTGGTGTGGAAGTTAGAAGACGAGGTGCCAGCTCAGGTATCGATCTCATCACTTGACCGTGGTTCAAAATTAAGAGGTCTCGTGCAGTTTTATATTCTCCCTCACTCGGTCTCTATTAGTGATATTCCTTCTGTAATCTTTTGAATAATATTGAAATTAGTCTCCTGTTGTCGCAATGTTTCAGTGGATTTAAGAACAAATTCCTACAATTAATCGTTGCGCTTTTGTTTTGGCTAGGACATCGTGTAATTCCATATTGACGCCATAAAATTTGAGGAATTCTCGTAAATGGAAACCTCATTAAATTCCTCGTCTCCAGCTATAAAAATAAAAGCAAAGCAAGCTTTTCTCAAAATTTAGATGGATCGTATTAAATTAAAATAAATCGCGTAAGAAAAGAGACTAATTTTTTCCCTAATTCGTGTTAAATTAAAGCGATGTAATTTAACACAAATTCATTCATGTATTCATTTACGATGAAACTGTTAGCGCTTCGCGTTTTACACATTAGCATCATATATCATCATTCGTATAATTTGAGACTCAAAATTTTGATGTTGGCATGGTTAAAGTTTGGAGATTGGGGTACCAACTTAGCTGTGGTCCTCTTTATTTGACCATATTTCAAATGAACGAGAGTGGGAGTAATATTTACTTCTAATTTGTTTTTGTATGGCTACACATTTTACAAGAAGCGATACAATCATTGCCTATATATCTGTGTATTGGAAAAGTGATTTGAGAATCTTTTTCATCTAGAACTCCCCATTTTGGAGGGTTTTTTGAAGAGAATGCCGTGACTCTCTTAAATAAAAAAGAACGACTAGCCCTGCCACTCATCCGGTATATTGGTTAGTGAAGCTGACTGCTGTGCCGTTGGGCCAGGGTTCGAATCCTGGGAGTGAGAGAATATTAACGTCGCACTGATTAGCAACATGAAGGCTTGGAGAAGGCATGGATGTTTATGAATGTTTAGTGCCTTTGGGGTAGGGGGGGGGTTTACTCTAAATAGTCGTCGAGCCGTGAGGTTGGGGGAAGGGGAAGAGAGATGGGGACCCTGACCACCCCCAGAGTGTTATCCAGCAAAATGGGGGGGGGGAAATCCAAGCCAAATCGTATTGTCAAGTGGATGGTGCTCAAAGCTACGGCTAACGAGAGGCGTACATGTGCCCCATTGCCACTACGAGTTTCGTGTGTCTCGTTACGACACCGTCGATCAGGTGGCATTAGCAACAACAACACGATTGTCCCTCGCAATTTAATACATTAAAATTGTATAAAAGATAACAAAAATTCTGCAATTAAATTTGAAGAGAGAGAAGAGGTGCGCTAATAACTAAGTACTCCTCAGCAAATAGATTAGGTTTTTTTTTATAAAGATAATTTCATAGTAGGATACTTGATTTTATAAAAAATAACGATATTGTTGCAGGGGATGATTGAAAATTTCCTGGAAGAAATAGAAAAATTAGAATGGTGAAGGTTAAAACTCAGAAAGAGGGGCAAATTTCAGAAACATTTAGTAAAAATTGTAATTTAACTCTTAGAAAAATAAATGAAAAAGGAACTTTTGTTATTAGTTATGTTCCAATTCCGTTCTAGAATAAAAAA
>BMAO01036514.1:0-15564 GCA_019973975.1 Trichonephila clavata | reverse complement strand
TTCAATGTATAGTGTTTATGAATTTAAAATTTGTTTCATGTGGATTATAAAGTATATTGAAAGGTGAGCCTGTATGTAACGAATTTTCCATATAACAAACTTTTTTCGGGATTTAGGGACTTCATTAAATAGAGCTCCGACTGTATATATTTATATATATATATAGTAACATAAAATGAAAGAAATACATGGCATAATAAAATTGATAATACAAAATAATATCACTAACAAAGCTAGAAGATTCAAACCAGATTTAAAGAAACACACTTTAAAAATAATGGAAGAGTCTATTATAGAAGAATTAACTAAGCGTATGTACCGTAATTTCGCACGTATAGTCCGCAGACACGATTTTATATTAAAAAAATTTCAAAAATCGTCAGATAGTCCGCACCACCGGATAGTCCGCGGACTATACGTCCGAAATTACGTTATTTTAATACGGCAAAATAATGTATTTTAGAAACCAAAGAACTAAGTATGAATAGAAAAAAAGTACTTCCTTACTAATATACCTTCAGAAATAAAACGCTAAATACAAATAAAAAACAGTACTTAAATTAATCATATATTAATTAATAACACATTCCCCCTACTACATTAACGAAAACCTTCAAAGTCCGATTCATCGGTATCAGAATTAAACAGTTCTAATATATTTTCGGGAAGAGTGTCCGAAAGTTCATTTTCAGCATCACTATCTTCACTGTCAGTGATTTCCTCGCTTTCACTAACAATCCCGGCTTTTAAAAATCCCGATCATCGGCAGTTCACGACAGCGTGTTTTTTAAATTTCAACGATTTTAACCGTGAACAACCAGCGTATTAGCCGCACTGGTGGATAGTCCGCAGCTTCAAAAATTCGCATTTTAAACACAGATAGTCCGCGGACTATACGCGCGAAATTACGGTATAGCATGGAACAGAATTAGAACTTTAAAATGTAAGAAGCCAAAAGAGTCAATAGACTAAAATGAAGACCTGTTATGATTTCTAAAGCTGTTGCTGAATTAGGACCAGCAAAATTAGGGTTAAATATATTTTATGGATCCTACCTTCCCCTGTTCAGCAGAAATTTTATACATAACAGGAAAACATACCAATATTGAAAAGTTAGGCCTAAAACCAACCACGTGTAATTTGCAACCAAAAGAAAAATAAAATAAAAATAATTGAAAATATGAAAGGAAATGAATCTTAACAAAATACAAATAAAAATAATTTTGAAAAGGAATAATCAAGCAAAAACTTACATGAAAAATGCAAATAACCGGAGAGCGGGAAAAAACTGTACGTACGAGAACAATACGCTAAATGATCGTTAAAAATGACGTGTTAAGTTGATAAAACCAGATGCAAAAATTAGTGGCGCCACCTGGATAGTTTTTTGTAATTAAACAAAGCAAACTAAAACAAATTGAAAATAATAAAAAACAGAAGGAGAAAAAAAAACAAAGAATAATACTTAAACTTTGAAAAGGAGAATTAGAGAGATAATTTAGACATATATTTAAAAATGAAGTTACTTGGATAGTTGTATTCCAAGCAATTATTGCGGAATAGCTTAAAATTATTTTGCTTAACATCATTATCTGTGACTAAATCGTTATTTCTTTTTATAAAATTTAAGATGATATTTCTAAAAATAGATAGAGAGAGAGAGAGAGAGAGAGAGATGTAGGTTACTTTCCCAAAAAGGCATTTTAATAATGTTAAAATCAAAAGAGTCTCTTTTATCAAAAATATTACTAATTAGTATATTATTCTTAACAATTAATTGTAGGTCTAAAAAGTTTGCAGAGTCATTATTATAATTGGTTTTTAATAATTTCAGATATAGGGGATAATATTTAAAACTAGGAACAAAATTTACTATATTACTAAAGATGATTAAGTGATCTATGTATCTAAAAAAGTAACAAGAATATATACTAATGTTATCATATTCATAAAAGTGCAGATAAATATTGGCTAAACAGTTACTCGCAGGTCCTCCTTGTGGAAGACCTTTAATTTGCGGATAATAAGAGTTATTGTGAAAAATATAATTTTCATATTGTACTAGATGAATAATTGAAAGATATTTATCATACTTAATTAGTTTATTCAAAGAATATTTGTTATAGGCTATTTTGATAATTTTAACCATATCCCCAATATCTATGGAATTAAATAAATCTTCAAAGTCATAGGTGTGAATAGAAATAATTTTTTTATCTTGCATGTACTTAATGATATCCAAGCTATTCTTAACTATAATCGAATTATCAATAGTGTCTAATGTGGATTGAATAACCTTTTGTAGCTTTCTACCCGGAAGTGTAATATAAGTTTTAAAGCCGTTTGTTATAGTCCTAAATTTAATAGGATTTTTATGAAATTTTGGAGTTAAGAAAATATGAGGGAATTTAATATCCGAAATGCGTAAATCTAATTTTTTATAAAAAGCAGAAATTCGATTAAAAATTTCTCTATTGCTAGAATTAGATTTTTTAAAAGGATTATTATTATGAAAATGTCTATTAAGCATATCAGCATACAACCATTTGCAAATAATTGCATAATTACCCGGAACTTTATCGACATAAACAATAATGAAATTCTTTTGTAGTTCTGCAATATGATGCTTAAGATTTTTGTAAATTAATCCACAATCAATTTTATAGTTATTTTTCAGTAACTCTTTTAAAACATTGCATTTAAATTCATTAAAAGCTTCAATAGGGAAAGTGTATTTAATTGCTAATTTAGTAATGAAGTTACAAATATCTTTAGAGGTTTTTTTTTTATGGCATTATTATTATTGGAGATCATTAATCTATAACTAGTACCTTTTGACATAATTTCCCTAAGAGTATTATCTTCAACAATATTTAAATTGCCTGTTACAACATGTTTTGTGATGCTCGTTTATAAATTCAGGATAATCCTTACAATTACAAAGAAAGGTATTATTTTGCAAATCATTAATCTTATTGTAGTTAAAAATTGAGCTACCAATTTTTTTATTATACTTAAAAGCCTTTTTAATGCAAACATTATTGATAGGTAAGCAATGCACATATTTATTAAATGTTTTTGAAAAATTAATGTTATTATAAGATTTATTCATGAATAAAATTGTACAATACTCATTAGTACTATTTACCAAATCTTTATCGTTTATATTGAATTTATGAATGAGAAAATTAATAATATCTTTAATAATATGTAAGGCATGGCAATCTTGAAAATTATGCTTATCGAGGATAACTTTAGTATACTTGATTTCTTTTTTGTTCAAACCAAACAGGAAATATTTAATATGTTTAATGTTAAAAGACTTTTCAAAGTTAATACATAAATCATTAATTTTAGGAGCAATCTCAACTGGTAGTTTACTATTTCTTTTCTTCCTTTTGCCTCTTTTTATTCGTTTAACTTTTATTACATTATCACTATTATAAAAATAATCCTTGTTATTATGTTGTTGAAAATTATATATATATATATATATATATATAATTTTAAACATGTATATTAATGAAGATGAATAAAATTAAGATAATCAATATTCATAATTAACTAATTCTTAAATGCAAAACTGGGAAAAGCATTTTCACCTAACAACATAAACAACTAATATTGAAAAATAGGAAGAATCCATAAATTTGTTTAAGTTATCTTTGATTATTAAGTAGTACATATATGTAAACATCTGGATTTCTATAATAATTTTGAGCCAGAAATAGTTTTGAGATCACATGCAAATCAAAACTGTTTCTGATCTAATATTATTGCCAAAAAATTTTACATTTATTTATTTACATATTTTTTTGTATAATAAAAATATCTATAGCAATTGAAGCACACGTTCCTTTTTTCATTTGAGAAACGTTAATAACAACATATTCATGTATCTGTCATTGTTCATATATAAGATTAAAAACAGACAGACCATCATGAAACGTAAATAATAAAATAAAATATGAAATAAGATTTGATAAATGTCAGAAATGTACTTTTCACATGAGCTATTTTAAGCTTACATAACAGCAGATTTTTCAAGAATTTTTCCTAATCAAAACCTAAAGAGGCCATATAATAAAAACATTCCTATGAATATATTGGAAAAATAAATGAAAATAAGGAATAGATCCTTCCAAGTTCTTTTATAGATAATATTTGCTTTTATAAACATAATCTGAAAAGCCTTCATGAATTTCGTTCTAATCTTGTTTACCTTCTTAAAACGCTTTGTAAAAAAAAAAAAAGTTATATTTTTTTTTATCATCCTTTTTAATTTAATTATAAAACCGAAGAGAATTATTGATACGAATATATTACAAGAAGCGAAAAGCTTAGATGAAATGAATTCAAGAAGTAAAAAATTGGGGAAAATAATTTAATTGAATGCCAAAATATAATATGAAATTACTTTATTTTATAAAGTCATGAAAGTCTTTCTTTTTCAAATCTTTACATGTTCGAAAATTTTCTCAAATATTTTATTACCCAAAAAGAACGCAATTCAATATAATTAAAACTTTTTTTTTTACAAAATTTATCGAAAATAGTATTTTTAGTTAAATCCACTTAACTAAACCAAAGTTTTCTAATGTGATTATATATAAGCTGCGAAAAACATTTACTTACGCGATGTAAATATATTTTTAAAACCCATCTTCTAAATTTAAAATATTTTTTATTGATTCGTTATAAAATTTAAATTACTTAACTTGAATAAACTACTGGTTGAGTTAAAAGGAATGAAATTATTAGGTTCGAATACAGTCTTTTTTAGGATGGGAAATTGGGAAACTATAATTTTATTTTGATCATTAGATTATAATGCGAAATGATCTTTTTACAAAGAAAAAGTTGCTTTTTCCATATTTATTTATGCACTTCAGTTGCATGCACTTTTAATTTTGTGTGAAGAAGATAAGGTTTGAATTTGAAAGTATTTAGCATTTTGAAAATTTTATTTTGGTGCTATTCACTGAATTTTTCTGTGTTTACACTTAAAATTGCCGATATGAAAAGTTTAAATGTGAAAAAAGTTCTTTATGTGTTGTTTTCGATTTTTCAAAAACTAATTTCTTCAAATGACTTTTCTGTAATGGGATTTAACGCTTTTGAAAAGTAACACTAATTTTTCTATGGTGACTAAAAATATTTGATTTCGTAACAATTGTAATTTAAAAAACTGAAAAATGTTACAAAACTTCTTGTTAGCGTTGTCCTTTTTAAATGGAGAAAAATTTTATTCACACAATTTAAATTTTCGTAAAAACATTTTTAATTTCTACCGAAAAATTGAAAACACATTTTTAAGAAGATTAAACAGACTCAACAATATAAATATTAAATATTAAAATTTTTTTGCATTAATGTAACTAAAAGTAATTAAAAAAATTAAGAAAAATCGAAAGAATTTGGAATAGTGAAAAAGGCTATTTAAAAGGAATATTTATCACATTGAAGAGTCTTTTTCATTAATCGAGCAATAAATAATCTTCTGAAACTGAGCAAAATTTAAGAAATTTCAGAGACGAATAAATTTTATAAAAATTATTGTATAGAACGAATTAAAATATTCCTTAACTAATGAGATTAAACAAATGTTAATTAATAAATAATTAATAAAAAATAAGAATTTTATTACTTAATGTATAAATACTTCTATAGGTAATTAAATAATTTTAAGCACTTTAACACGCACACATGTATTATTGAATAAAAGCATTTAATTTAATTAGGAAAGTCAGTTGAATGTTTTTTATTCAATAAGAAAACACATTAAACTATAATAATAATATTAGAATGTTTTACACACATCTTCAAATTACATAATTTACAACAAAATTTTGAGATTTCTAGGAATACCTTGAATTTTAGTAGGATCATTTTGCATTCAGACACAAGAGATAATTAAAAGTCCATGAAAATCCGTACTAGATTGGAAGTGGAAAGGAATGGACAACTATTTAAAAAAAACTGAAAATTTTTTGGTATTAGATTCTATAATGTCATTTCTTTCATAACTACTTTATTTACAGTTTAAAAAGTACGTATACAAAAGATGTACTTAGAATTTTGTTTTATTTTTCAAACGTCATAAGACTTTTCTTAAAAGCCCTTAAAAATGCATGTATTTACTGAATATTTTTTAAAACTGAACAGCTGGTAAAGTTACTTCCGTATTTTTTGAACAACGGAGAATCATAAACAATGTGTGATTGAGATTAAAATCAAAAGTTATAGCATGTTCTTGAAAAAGCTTAGAATTAATGAATACTGTTAATCGGAATATGCATGCGAAGTATTATGAGGACGATATTTTAGTTAGATTATTTCATTAGTTAGCATGTTAAAATATATTAATAAATTTCTAGAAAAGTAAGTTTCTGATAGCCAGAATGATAAAAAAAAATGATGTCTTTAAAATGATAATAAATACTACGTAGAAAGAAAATTTTTATTTTAATTCCAAAATGGAATAAAGTTTCAATAACAGTTTAATATATTTCAAAAAATTTATGAATAGGAATTATTCATCTTCGAGAAAACAAATGCATAATAACGAGCCAAAATAAAGAAAAAGGTTTGCGTTTTTTTATGATAAAGCCTAGATGCAATTATTGCCCTAAAACGATGAAATTAAGTAAAAAATAAATATAAAAATATATAATATAAAAGCATATAAAGTTACACTAAATATATAAAGGTGTACAAAAAATACATTTCTTATAAGAAAACTAACAAAAATATTTTTATTTTTGTAAAGGATTATCTTCAGAATAATTTCCCTTATTTTTCCTCTGTAGAAACAAATGAAAGAGAATCATTATTATTCAAGATATTTTATGTTCTATTAAAGAATAATTGGGCTTATAGTCCAATACATTTGTATTATTTATTAATATTATCATAAGATTTAAGGCAGTTGCTTTATCTATTCGCTTTTTCTTCAACATACTAGACATAATTTAAACTTCTTATTTCTTGTTTATTTTCTCTAAAAAATAAACAAATCTTTTAGACAATGTTTTACCTTTTAAAATAAAAATTTCATAAATTTATTGTAATATTATATATTTATGAAGGGTACATAATATATAATATTTAATATACATAACATAAAAAAATATAAATGTGATTCATATTTATTGCCTACAAACTTAATATGTATAAGATAGGCAGCCTTAGTAACTATATTTACTGGTTAGAAAAGTTTCCTATAACATTTTTTGTGAAATTCTGATACTATGTAAATAATTTAAATGTTTTATATTCACAACTAATTTGTTAGTTTTCACTTTTTTGATAAAATAATTGTACTGTATATCATTCCCACATGACTTCTTCTATCTACTCATGGAGTTTTATCCTCTACCAGAAAATATATCAGTAAATACATTTATTCATATATTTATTCACTGATATACATATTTCTCTTCACGGCATTAGATAGTGAACGTAAGTATTGGATATTCCTAAGTAATTGATATGCTAATGGAACATATATTTATCTGAGGCGAATAAAAATAAACTCAAAACTAAGTTATAGTTACACAATTTATTCCACATATTTTGTCTTCTATCTATATATAATAAATGGCATCGATATATTTTCCCTGATACTCATAAGAGAATACAATGTACTTTTACACCATACTTTTTGAATAATTATTGGAATGTATTTATTGAAAAGAAGTTCATATGAATTGTTCTGGTTCATGTTTCAAAGCATTCGAGCTTTAGTTGCTAATTCTACGATATAGATGGGAAGTATTTATATCTATAAATAATGATATTGTAACAAAATATTTCATTAGATTATATATATATATATATATATATATATATATTATATTTATAAATACCAATATTGTATTTATATGCTTTTAAAATAATCCCTTTGTCTCTCTGTGGATATATATATATATATATATGACTTTTTCGTATTCTATTCTTAGCTAAGATAATTTAACAGTCAAAGTATTTAATAATTTATCGGGATTAAATAATTATATGGGATACTGAAAATATATATGCGAGTTAAAATCTAGCTAGTCTGAAAACCTTTCAACAGATCTGTAGTTTATAGTCGAAATTTATATAGTATTAGATAAAAATTCTCTCAAATACCCTGAGACAATTTAAAATATCAAATGCTATACAAGAATTAAACTTTAAATGTTGTATTTGTATTTTATTTCAGAATAATATGGAGGTATCACAGTATCTTCAACTCAAAGAGTTTTAATTTTTAATGCGTCAGTGTAGTTTAATGTATATATTGAATCTTTTGAAGAGCTGAAAGTATTGATATATGAAGATTCTAGCAATTTTGTTACATCCCAATGGAAGACTGATAATATGTTTCGCCTCTATCATCAGACGTGTTGAGGTCCGACAGCATAGATTTAAGTATCGCCAGGAAATTCTGCTGAAATGAAAAGAATGAAAAAGCAAGCAGAAAGAAAATTAATTTCTTGTTTATTTAAAAGAGTAAAAAAAATATTGTAAATGAGTCTTATGTCTCATATTTTTTTCGATTTGTATATGGATTTTTTACATGATGAAAAAACTGTTGTCATATACTAAGTGACATTGAAAATGTAACACCAAGAAGGAACAGCAAGAAAATGGTGCAAATTTCAGGGTGGACGCACCTCACCAAGTGGATGTGAAATGCTCCCTTTTTCCGACTGAATATGAGGGAGAGAACACATAAAATGAGCATTATGAACTCTAAATTGAGTCCTTATGTTCTTTTTACCTCCAAAATATGTTTTTCTAAGCTCACCATTAAAAAAATGACAATGAAAATAAAATTAATAATTAATAAGAATGATAGTAACTAGAGTATTTTAAGGTTCTTTTAGGATTAAAGAATAGCTTGATCGAAAATAAGTCATGTAGGCAAACAATCTGCATTAAAATGCACACACACACACACACACACACACACACACACACACACACACACACACACACACACACACACACACACACACACACACACACACACACACACACACACACACACACACACACACACACACACACACACACACACACACACACACACACACACACACACACACACACACAGCTATTTTTTAATTCTAATTAGATAAAAAAAAGAAAAATCTGTGTTTAGTAAGAATTATTTTAACTATATTCATCGGGAATTTAAAAAAAAATCTTTAGAGTTACTAATTTCCAGAATGTAGTTTTTTTTGTTTGTAAGAATGGTGTTTTAGAATCAAACCCAAAACATAAATTAGTACAAAATTCTTATGTACAATTAATTTAAAGCCCATAGTGACCTTTTTTTCATCCTTTTATAATTCTATAATTCAACAAATTCATTTTGTGGAGTAAAATATGGAATAAACACCAATTTTAAAATATTATCAGACAATTTTTAACAGTTAACGTAAAAATAAATGTTTTCTGAAAATTGTTTGAATTCATAAAAATACAACTCTTAACATTTGTATGTACAATGTTTATTCAAAATCTGAAACTGTTAAGATACCAAAAAGCTTTTAAATATCATGATAAGCATCTTATTATCAAGCATCTTAATATAGTTGCATCTCAACACAAAGAGATGTATTTTATAATAAAAACATAAACTACTATTTAGAGAAAATGAATAATGCACTGCTGTAAAATTTGAATAAATCAATGCAATTAATAATGTTATATTTTTATTTCTCGAGACAGCATACATGGTAGATAAATTTCAGAGTTAACACAAGGTCAAGACAAAACTAATTTGTTAATCTCCATGGTTTGGGCCCAATAAGATGCTTCCCGTTCGCATAAAGGAAGAATAGATCTTGTGTTCCTGAAATCAAGTCCTTAAAGCAGTTCATCATTTCAGTTTTCCCCTAGAGCTTCCAATAGTGAAACCCATCTTTCAACTAAGACAAGCACTGGAACTATATAATGGGATACTGATGGGGACTTTACAAGATATATTTAGATGGCAATTAGGCTAATTAAGCTATCGGTAATTAGAACGATGTCGAAATTAAAGAGGTGTGTCAATCAGACTTGGAAGAGAAGGGAGTCTTCGTGATTATATAGATGGAAGCGACTTTCAGTAAAGTTTGAGCTTAAAAGTCAGAAATGTTTCACTATGTTTCTTATCAAGTGTTTTTGCTCAGATATTCCTTCTGTTTTGATTTTTATCTGTTTCCATCTTATAACTGTATTATTTAAAAACAATTCATTTTATTTTAGCTTTATTTTATTTTTAAAATCAAACTCTTTTATATCAGAATTTTTGAAAGCAAAATAACCACAAGAGCACCCTTATTCAAAATAAAATCAAGAAACTGCCAGAAAAATGTCTTTTCGAAAGCTTATGGTATTTGAGAAATAATAAACTGTCAATGTTCTTTTAATTTTTTTTATTTTTATTGCGAACTTATCAAAAGCAATATTTGAATTTAGAGAACATTGGTAGTCTGATTAAACTGTGTCTGGGAAAACTTCGCACAAATTATTGAAAAGAGATAAGGCTATTCAGCAAAGTTTACTGTAGAGAAATCCAAATTTTAAACTATGAACCATTTAACGTAGCAGCAATTAGAAATGGCAATAACCATTTGAGGTAGCAATTAGAAACAATGTATTGTAATCATTTTGAATAATTTCACTGTTGCCAAAAGTGTACTTTTGTGTTCCAAACTACAATTTTATATTACTATTAAGTAAACCATAAAGAACTGTGATGGTAATTGTACGTTCAGATGTAATTGATTTATTAGAATTATATATATTTTTTTGATTTGATTAAATAACACACACACGCGCGCTCTGTAATACATTTTGAAATTAGCTTTTATAGCATTCAGAATATTACATTACCTGGTTACTTTACTTGATTAGAACACAAAAGGAAAACTACTCCAAAACTTAAATATTAAAGATAAAGAATCAAGTATCAAAATTGTTTGGAGGCTCTTTAGTTAAGAATTTAGGGTCATGTTTTCCAATATAAATTTTCTTTCAACTATTTATATATAATTACATTTTCGGAAATTAGACGAATCTGTTCATAAAGGTAAACTTATGAGTAACATCTGAAAAGAATATATTTATTCATATTTTTTAAGTTTTAGAAAATATCTTTTTAACGTTTTTTAAATAATCTCGCAAAATTATTACCTTTTAGTTAGACACTAAAAAGTGTTAAGAAACTAATTAAAAGCTTAATTTAATTTTAGACAAGAATGAAGTTACATATTGAGTAGAAAATCTTGTGTAAAAATCAGAGAGTAATTAATTTATTTCAGAAAATATTACCTCACACACACAATAGAATTAGAATAAATCGTTTGCTAAGACAGAGTCTTTTTTATTTTAGTTCTATGAACGTGATATTTTTGTGCCATAACAGATATAAATTTATTCCATCTTGTTACTGATTTCTACCTATTAAAGGTCATAAAAGAAATTTGAGATTGTGATTTCTCATATTATATTATAACTTCCATTAATAATTACCCGTTTGTTTTTGGACTGATTGGCATATAGATGACCTACTAGAAGCTATTGTTGAAGGATATCATGATTTTGAAACGCTGTCAATCACGACTAAGAGGGAACCTGAGCTGTTATATACATTGTTTCTGCTGAGTGATGAGTTTTAACATAATCAGGAATGGAATTGTACTGTAATTGAAACATCACTGTCTACCAGTATTATAACCTTATTTGGCTACTACAGTCATTGATCTTCAAGAATGAGTAAAACACATCAAATAAGATCTCATGTAACACGTAAATGCGATGTGAGGTATTATATATCTGTTTGTTTAGGCATTGTAAGGGTTCATTACATCTTTTACAAAAATTTTGAAGTGATTATAGATTGATTTCTAATTTTATGATATACATTTTCTCTTAACCTGTAATGATTTCCAAAATATCACATTTTGATGATCTTTTTATAACCTTTCAATCGATTTAAAATGATAATCAGACTAAGAAAAATTCTAATAGATTCTGAATTTTTATAATCTATCACTTTTTTAGTTACGTAATTTTCAGTTCTTATAAATTAGATTGCTAAATTTTCTCCCTTTCAGATTTTTTTGCTTCTTTCCAATCTTTCAAAAGCATTTTTTCCCTATCATTTTGTGACAGCCAGTCTTGGACTTTTTTTGCAGCCCTCGGATTAGTTGAACTCTCATCAATTTAATTAACTCCTTTAATTTTAATGTAATTAAAAAGATTTTTTCTAGTAATTCAAATGTAAACTTTTATTTTTATTAAAAAAATTACTTAACTCTGAGCATGCATTGCACAGTCATCTAAAATGCCAAATTGAGAGATTGAAGTTCTACAGAATTAATTGTATAGATAAAATAGTTCAATAACATTTCAAATGATAAAATATTGGAAAAATTCGGTTTAAAATTTAGATACTACTTTTTGGAACAGTTTCGATCTTTTTTTTATTTCTGAAAAATCATTTCGCTGAAAAAGTTTTGGGCTTAAATACAATGACAATAATTTTATTTTAAGTAAATTTTTTATATACAAGCATTGTACCCTATTCTATAAATATTTATTATAATATACCTTAATATTACTATTCGGCAATGGAAAACGTTGTAATTCAGAGATAATAAATAAGGTAAAACACACATACCATAAATCCTTAACAAAATACAGCATTTATTCATTGCTTTAGAAAAATAATTCTTAAAGACATACATAAACATTATAACATAATGCCATTCTTATTTTGTACTACTTATTAGTCTTTATAAGCTTTTATCTACAATAAAAATGTAAACCTTTATAATGATTTTCTTTGTATATTTGAATCGGATATCTACATTAAATATGCATACTAAGAATGTCAATTTTCTGAATATATTCTTAATCTGCGATTTGTAAGGAATGTTTTTCTGAACAATAAACACGTATAATTATCCGATCTCATTTATACCCTGCGGAAAAATAGTTCGGAGAGGAGGCGGAAACTATTGATTGCGAGCTTTGAGTAAATTTTATCGGCAAAAATATGTAGTTAAAGTAGTTTTATTGTATCTTTTCAATGGGTGTTCGGCATAATATAATGACTACTTTTGTGCTATCAATGATTCAAAAGGATTTTTATTGTCGTTTACATTCATTTTTAATCTTGTGTCGAATATCTCAGAGACAAGGGAAAATTGTATGTTATGCTAGCATTTAATCTCTTTAAGTAGATACATTTGAAAATAATGCTCCGTTTTTTAAATAGGTTAACCCTATACGTGGTAAGATTTCCCCCCCAGATATGTTGATTGCTTGTATTTTATATGTATTCTTAGGTGTTCATTAGTGACAGAAATTAAAAAAATTAATCTTTGATAGAATTTTGATAATTTTTCCGAGCATATTGTTCCACAAAAGTATTGAAAGTACGTTTCAAAATCTCTGCAGATTTGTGGAAAGTGCATCGCATCAAATAACACACTGGGCAAAGAATAGGGTTAATATTAAAAATTATACTCTAATCACAGTTTTCTCTTTGTTAAAAAAATTGTAACACGTCAAAAACAAACGTTTAGAAATCAAGTTCGCTGAATCTATTACAATGAGTAAACGCAATGGAAGTGAGTTTTTCTTTACATCAAAATATTCTAAATGTGAAAAGTGTTTCTTCATTCATACTCGTGCATCTAGTCGGAGATACAAACGGCTAGCAACTGTCATCAAAATTTTCAATTCGTTCTTTTTCACAATTGGTATACAATTAAGTCAATATTCAAGATGGAAGAACCTGGCTTCGATCCTGATGGGCATTTTAATGCATGCATATTTTATTTACCGATGTTTTCTTTTGTGCTTTCGTATTCAAAATGGTCATTATGCGATTAAAATGGGAGTATTTGTAGCCATTCGTGAAGGATTGATATTAATTGTTTGGAATTCAGTGTACTCAAAAAGAAAGAATATATTCGAATTCTTCGAAAGCATCTTGTGCACATCCCATACATTTCCGAATTCGAAATCAAGATTACGAAACAAAGTTTTTTTTGGATTGTTGGCAGCTGTTTACATAAATATTTTAGTTCTGTCAAGTGTGATGACTTCCATCATAACTGTTGATGAAGCTAGTTACTACACATATATTGCTTTGTTCGGGACAGTTGTGCAAAAATCCCTTTACGTGATTGTCTTTATGCTATATTTTGCTTTCAATAGCTATCTATTAATAGTCCCTTCCGTGATATCTTTGATATATATATATTTGTGTTGCCATCTTAGAGGAATGTTGAAACTTTATCGTCAGCGGTTAAGAAAATGTCGTTCAGTTAAAGAAATCAAGTATTCTTTTCGACAAACTATTAATCTGTTATGTGTTATAAAGAAGATGGAAGAGTCATTATCAACATGCATTTTCTTTGTTGTTGCTTTTAATCTGATTCTGTCTTTTAATAGTTTATCTTATGGATTGGGATACTACAGTACGAAGGTTTCAATAACAGTTGCAGTGATGTTCCGGTTATTGAGCAATCAAATGTCCTTTATATTCATCTGCAGCACAGCCTCCGATGTCATAAACGAGATAAGAAACCTGAAGACAGCTTTTCACATTGCTTTATGCAGTTTGAAGCAAAATGAATTGATTTTGAGTACCCTTTTTCAAAAGCTTGTTGTGTTCGATTCAGTTTCCTTAACAGGGTGGAAAATGTTCAATTTATCAAAAAAATTGATTCTTAGCGCATTGGGCAGCATTTTGGCTTACGGACTTTTGGTTCTTCAAACTTCGAATAGCGAGAATCCTATAGATTCCCAAGAAAAAAGGATCTAATTAAAACTTTTGTTCCTTTAAAATAGGTTCATTTACATAGAGGTAATTTTAATTAAATTCATTCACAATATTCATGCAGCTTTAGTCTGTAAAACAGTTGAAGATATAGAATGTATGCACTGTATTAAGGAACAGAGAAGAAAAATGAAGAAAGAAAACTTTCGAAAGAATTTTGCAATGAAATTATGCACATTAAAAATGTGATATGACATCGATTTCAATAAAATGAACTTTTTTTGCTGTGTAAATATTTCAAAATGTGCTGGTAATAATTGCCAGTTTTTAAGAACATTCTTAATGAAATATTCTTATTTGCTTTGTAAAAGAAAAATTGACATACATTTTTTTGTGTCATTATAGATGTATAGACACGCTATTGATAAATTTTTGCAAAAAGATTACTTTTAAAATTTATTTCAGATTTCAAAAACAAGCATTTGTATTGAAGTGTATTATATAATTTAAATAGTCTTGCATATTTTTTAACGAAGTTTTTTCAGGATAAGAAAAGTTAAAAGTAAATAAATGAATCATGGGATTTACATAATTATGTGCACTACTTAAAAATTATCAGTGAAACTGTATAACGACTATTGTCAAGATTATTTCTGAAATTAAAAGTATACATAGATTATATATTTAAGGTTTAAACTAATTATTAATACTGATTAAATATTGCCTTAATTTTTTCTTAAATTTTCCTTTTATTCAAAAATGTTTTTATTTGAAACGCTAAATTTTCT